>LVVK01000006.1:485884-533353 GCA_002022785.1 Trichoderma guizhouense
GTCGTGGTTTTACTAGTTTCGTCTGGGTTTGGGGCGCTTCTTTGTCTTGCAAGTTGTTTGTCGTGAGTGACATGCTGCACTCTAGGCGGGCAATATACCTGTATTATATGGCATAGTCTATTGACTGACTGATCAATTCGTTGTGCCTGTGCCTGGGGGAGATGGAGATGCGGCACTGTGTGTGTATATGTGGTGCCTTGAACTGTGTTTGTGCGGCTCCTTCCTGTACAGTACAGTTATTGCCAAGCAGATACTGTACTGTGCCTATTTCTGGAGGTAGCCAAAGACATACAGACAGACTGACAGATGGACATGACTTGCTTCGTGTTCGTGTCGTGTCGTGTCGTTGGCGTGTCATGTCTCGCTCAGCTTTTTGTACTTATTGGCTATTTCCCACGGATGAATGTGTTGAGCGCTGGCTGGCATGCTCCATGTACCGCTACCATTACTCGACGGTTAAAAAGGGAGCTGACTGCATTCCTCGATACTACTGCGAGTTCTAATACTGCTACTAGCCATGGATCATAAAGTAGGTGACATGCCTCCCCGAGACTTGACCGGAGCAGCTGTACCGGAACGTCGGCTGTCGCTCCCCTTGCGAACAAGAGTCTGGCCATGCGCGCGCGATGGACATGGACTGACCAGCATGAGGTTGATGGAATCTCAAGTTGAGCACCAGATGTCGACATGGGAAGCACGAGAACAATTACAGGTACAGGTACACAGTGTCTCGAGTTGTAGACATCCATTGGAAGACTTCAATTGTTCGGCAACTTCCACACCTCGCCACAGACGTAAATGTGCTCATTCTAGCTTTCTTCATTGTCTCAAGCCAGCGCTTCCATTCGTCACGCCTCGTCCGTGCTGGCAAAGGTTAATCCAATACAATCCAGGCACGTCACGTTCTGGTACTCGTAACGGTACGGGTACGGGAACTGACTTGAGCTGAATGTCTCGTGATGCCCTCACCCTGCCTGCTGTCTGCCAGGGCAAAGCGAGGTACCTGTACCGGTGCCCCGTGCTGGTGCTCGCGGAGACGCGGCATTGACCGGCCTGTCCTCCGTACATGTACCCGTACTTGGCCCCGTCGTCGCACAGTTGCCTGGGGGGAAAGAAGAAGCCCCCTCAGCGCACTCTTACGGCCCTGCTAAGCAATTGGGGTCTCTGCACTGTAAATCCTGTCCTGAGGCTTCCATGTCAGACACGCACGCACGGCTCTCGAAGCGGCAGGCCGCAGCCAAGCAGACAGTGGCAGTATCACCGTAAGATGGTGAGCAGCGCTGTACCTATGAGATGTACCGGTACTTGTCGTGCGACCTGCCCTTTCGCATCAATGCCGCTGGATTTCCCGCGCGGCGTGGCCGAGGGCTTTTGCTTTGCATTGCATCTCCTTCTCTTGTGCTGGTGCGTTTTGCTTTAGCCTTTCGTGTTAGCCCCGACGCCGTTAAGAGGCGTGCGTGAAATCCAGAATCTGCACTGTATCGATGCCGCGGATTTGGCTGGCAGTGCCCTGTACGGCTCCGGCTCCACCGCTGCGCCGCACTAGCAGCCAAGCCTGGCTTCTGGCAAATTTCTGCCACCAACTTGCGCACTCCTCCCCGATGCCTGCTGAAGAAAAGCGGCCGCCCCCAGCAGCCACAGCACAGTGTGAGGAGGGTATACGCTGACGAGGCCAAGGGCTGCGAAGCCCACTGAAAACCCACTGCAAAAAACGAAAAAGTCGCCACTGCACAGTGCCAACCCAACCGCCGACGCTAGCAGCGCCCTCATCTCGTCTGGCTCGTTTCTACTTGTTCCTCCGCCTAAACTAACAAGTGGCCACACACACACCACATTCACCCCCAGAACCCGCCAGTCCGTCTTAGGCTTTTGCTCCCCATCCCATCGTTTCTGCTGGTCTGGCGCCTCAGCCCTGGCTCCCAGCTAAGCCCAGCCCAGCCCAAGCCCAGGATTACAAGGGCCCTTCCCTGCCCTTCCCTGCGGTGTTCCCTGGCTGTGGACTCTCGCCCTCTGCTCATTCCAGCCAGGTTGTTTTTACGTACTTCGGGTCCGCCTCCCCCCATATTCTCGCTCTCTGCTGACTATCCAGGCCCATTTCTTTTCCTCCTCGTCTTCAAACCTCGTCTCGTTACCTCTCTCTGCGATCAAACGATCATCACAACTCCAGATTCCCGCCTCCATCGCCGTATCCACGGCCTCACTCGTCGCCTGCCGTCCGTCTGTCGCTCTCGTGAGCCAGCCAAAAACCTTCTCCCCCCCGACTCCCTGGCATCGGCACCCCAGACTCCGCCTAATAAGCGACTCTCCCCGCGTTTTTTTTCTGGCCCGCATTCGAAAGGGCCGAATAACCTACATACGCCTACCATACTACTGTATACTCGATTTCTTGCGCCTGCACTATCCTGTCCTCAGCCAAAGCCAGACCAAGGACACACCAAAAGCCACCCCAACCGCGCACCAGTTGAATCTGTCTCTTGTCTATTCCCCCGCAAAACAAGGGAGCATTCAATCTAGTTGACAGCTCACCGAACAACCCGGGGCCCCAAACCTGCGGCAAATAAGTCTGAGCGCTCCCCAGATTGCGCCATCCGCTCACATCGTTCCTGTTCCTGTTCCCGTTCCCGCTCTTGTTCTTGTTCACGGAATCGCCTCGCCTTCGTCCTGGCGTCGCCTCTTCGTCTGTCGCCCACCATGACTCAGGCCGTCAAGAGAGCCTGCGACGCCTGTCACCGGCGAAAGGTCAAGTGCGACGGCATCAACCCGTGCCGCAACTGCTCCTCGGCCCAGCTGTCCTGCACCTACAATGCCATCCCTCAGAAGAAGGGCCCCAAGGGCTCTCGCGCAAAGGTCATTAGCGAGTTGAGAGAGACACAGCGACAAACGAGCCTGGCCGCCAAGATCCACGGTCGCATCAACGGCGGGCCAAATGCTCCTCCGGCTTCGAATCTCGCTCCCACTCCCGGTATGCTGACCAGCGAACTGGTCAAGGAATGCTCCCAGTTCTTCTTCGACCACATGAACGCACAGGCCCCTATCCTGGACCGGAGGCAAGTCGAGCAGCAGATCCTCTACATGGAACAGAACCGCGATGCCTACTGTCTCATGGCCTCTATGTGTGCCTTTGTCATGCTGCAGCCCGGCATGACGATTCCTTCTTCAGATCCTTACAACCTCGACGTGATTCCCGGTGCCAACATTGTCTCGTGTCAGCTTCTTTTGGAGGAGACGTTGAGAGTCCGCAAGGGCTACGAGTACCTCGAGCAAATCACCATCAACTCCCTGGCCACCAACTTCTTCCTCTTTGGATGCTACTATGGCCAGGAAATGCACGAAAAGGCCTGGTACTACCTCCGCGAGGCCACCACCATGATCCAGATGGTTGGCATGAACAAGGAGGAGTACTACATGCAGCTCGATGTTGCCGAGGCTGCTCGTATGCGAAGAATCTACTGGCTGTTCTTTGTCATTGAGAGGTGTGTATCATTCACCGTCATTTTCGGACTTGCTTTTTATACTGACAACCTGGAAACAGAGCGTATGCTATCCAGCGCCAGCGCCCCCTTACTCTCCAGGCCACCATCAATCTCCCGACTCTCGGAGATGATCCCACCGACCCTCTCGCCCACCAGCTCAACGGCTTCATCCTCCTGGTGAATCTCTTCCGACCATTCGACGACGCTTTTACCAGCATGTGGAACAAGGCGCGGAGCCATCTCCCATCTCAGTCCATTGTCAGCCTGCAGAAGCTTCTAAACGACACGGTCCAGCGCGCTCTCTGCCAGGACCCTTCATGGAATGATGTTCACACGAATCAGCAGTGGCTGAAGAACATGGTCTGGCAGCTAAGCAACGGCGTCGTTGCTGGTGGCGAGGATTCCATCTCCTACCAGTTTCCTGGCACCATGTCTAGGGAGCTGCTCTTGAAGATGGCCTCGCACTTCCCCGGCCAGGGCATGGAGCTCCTGACTTCTGGGCTTCTCGAGAAACTCATCGAGTGTGCTTACTCAATGACAGAGTACCTGGCTATGCAGCCTGCTTCCCGGGACCCCTTTGCCCAGGGACCTCATGAGCACCTTGCTCAGATTATCAACATTGTTAGCGCCTCAAGGAATGGCGACTACCGCTTCCTGCCACTGCTCATGAGCAAAGTCAGCGAGGTCCTTCCTCGTCTGGTTAACCCCATGCTCCAGAATGTTCCCGAGACGATTGCCATGGCCCAAGTTGACATCTTTGACGGATTCGGCAATGCTGGCATGGCTCAGCCTGCGCAGATCCAGATGATGGAGACCGACTACGACCGCAAGTTCTCTGTTGAAGAGTACGAAAAGAAGTACGTCATGGAGATGAATGGAGGCACTCCAGATTCCCACAGCAACTCGAACCAAGGCCAGACCCCGCCTGTACCGCGCCAGGCCTCGGAGATGCCCAGCTCCTTTGTTGGCTCTCCTCCAATGATGTCTCCTACTATGGAGTATCCTCACAACATCAACGGCTACGCTGTTACGCCAATGTCCGAGATGGTGATGAGTCCGATTGGAAACCACCCTCCTCCACCCCAGCAGCATCAGCATCAAGCGCAACACCAGCATCATCAGCATCAACACATTAATCAGCCACCGCCCAACCACATGCATGACCCGATGGGCCAGTCGCATATGGGCATGGCAGCTCAGAACATGCAGCCGCTGCAGCCGGCGCATCACATGGGCAACATGATGGATATGCGGCAGCCGGGACAGCGCCAGAACAGCTTCGCAATGCAAGGCCAGCCTCAGCATTTCCATAATATGAATGCGATGACGGGCGAGATAAATTTCAACACCTTGCGGTAGCATCCGACGATGATATGAACACTCCACACCAACATCATTGGATATCTTAAACTCATCGCTACCCCCTTGATCTTCGGCTTAGACACGCCCCTTGTATTAATCCGTGTTCTTACACCTTACTTTCTCTTGGATCTTTTGGATTTCCTTTTTTGACAACCTTTATTCCCTTTGTCCCGAAGACTTGACTCCTGAGAAACGGATCAACATACGATGATGATTACTGAACAAAAATTTACTGGGTTTCATGTTTCTTTGCGCATGGTTTTTAGCGCAGACACGTACAAGTTTGGGTCGGAAACAATGGCGTTTTACTATTTGCCTGTTTATCATTTTTTTTTTGTTTATTGTCTGGGTGGCATGATTGGACATGGCTGGGAGTCTTGTCACTTTATTTTCTACGCTTTCGCTATTATTTATTTGGGGGGGATCATGGCCTCTTTGGACGGCCTTTTTATTCGTCTTGCAGATATTTTTAACTGAATGCTACTGCGGGTTGCAGAGCTCTCTACTTTATACTATGGGTAGATGAAATGAGAAATTACGGATTTCAAAATCTTTTGTTCTTGCTGTTTTTGATACGGTGACTTTGATGTTTTTGTGGTTGTGTGTGCCGTAGTGCGTAGATGTACATACTTACATTCCACATGTTCCTTGTGATAGTAAGGGGCTTGCAGATCGCAACGCTGACTTTTGTTGAAGAAGTTTGAACTACGCCTTTCATGTCGATCTGTCAAAATCTTGATAGATCATCTCCACACGATACGAGAAAGAAGAAAACTCTATTTCCTAAAAAAAATCAAGATGTTCTTCAGTCAACCTTCCTCGTGACAGAGAGGGGGTGGCGTTGAAAGGGGCGTATAGATATAGATGTACAGCTTCTTTGTATGTTAGGTATTCAACCAACATAGTTGACTACTTTGCTGTCCTAGCAGCAAAGCTACTTAAGTATGATACAGGTCTTCCTTGTTCTTGTATTTGTATAAACTCTGTTATGTGTTCCCTAATTTTCTCGAGAATACAGACAGATGTCCAGCTTTTTGTGTGTATTCAACCAACACAGTTAACTACCTTGCTGTCCTAGGCAAAACTATAATGAGGCCCTCCCTTCTCTTGTATAGCTCTGTTATGTGCCACCTTTTTCCATTTATCCAAAAAAAAAACCTTTTCATTCCAAACGATACCCAAAGATGCCCTAGTTTTCAAGCCATATAGATGGTACTATTTACCTACATATGTATGCTCCAGTACATGTATGAGAAGAAACAAACATTCAGTAATACAAAAATGTTAAGTTCAGTTCAATCCAGTTGCTTCATCGCACAAGCCTCTTAAACGGATGCGCCTCTGTATTAAACACGTATTCATCCAAGTTAATCGTATTCGGCTCACTAAATACGAGGTAGAAGTACTTGAGCGTCTCCCCCAACCAAAACGACTCCATCGAATCCGCCCGGTCAGGCAACTGGTCGCTAAGAAGCGTAACGTCCCAAACAGCGGAGTTTGCAAGCGCGGTGCTCGTCGTGGAGTTGACTGCGGTGAACATGTCCCACGCGGACTCGACGAGGTCGGGGCGACCCGTGGCGCGGTAGAGCACGAAGACGCTCTCGATGGCCTCCGGGCGGAGGATGTAGCGGCGGTCGGGGATGGAGGTGAAGCCCGGGGGGAGGCGGTCTCGCTTGATGATGTCGTCGGCGGTGGAGGATCCCGGGTCGCTGGCGCGGCGGAGGACTTCCTTCTTCCAGGCGACTTCGTCCCACTGACAGGAGTCAGTTGAAGGGCAGGGCAGCACGTGGAAGGTTTCGGGCATGATGCCGTGCGGGAGGGCCTTGTATGTCCAGATGCAGCCGTCGACGAGCTTGGTGGCTGCGGAGACGTCCTGGGGGCGGTTGAACATTTTGCCTCCGAGGGCCATTAGGCCGCCTAGGAAGCATACCAAGTGCTGGCCTTGGGGATCAAGACTGACAACGGTGCCCTTATCGGCCTTTACCGTGCCCGAGATGAGAATGTCGTCGTTCTTGGGCGTCATGGGTCGGAACAGGTTATGCTTGGTCGCTGTTGTGGCTGCGTTCTCGTACATCTCCTGGTACATGGGCAGCTGTCCCCCGATCAAAGCCGACATCTTGGGCAGATACTCGTAGACGCTGTCAGCCATGGCGCCCATGGTAAACGCATCGCCGACGTTGTAAATCTCGTCCTTGGCGCTGACGACGAGCGGCCAGAGCCCCGGCAGCGCCGTGGATTTCTGGGCGGCCGCCATGCCGTCCATGATGCGCTGCACGGCGTCGAACCACTTGGGGTCGCGCGTGATGAGGGACAGGCGCGTGAATTCCATGGACAGGCTGCCGATCTCGGCTACGAGCACGCTGGGCTGGGCCTCCTGCTTCTTGCCGTCCATGGCGGCGTGGATGTCCCACCTGGTGATGGGCATGCGGTTGGGCGTGTCGAACGCCTTGTAGAGCATCTCGCCGACCTCGACGGCCTTGTCCAATAGACGGGAGTCGCCGCTGAGGTCGTACGCGGACAGGAAGCCGCCCAGGTAGCGAATGTTGGTCTCAAAGACGTTGACCTCGTCGAGGGCGGTTTTGGTAAAGTCAATGGCGTGGGCGGCAGTCACGGCGTCGTCAAACTCGGGCTTCATGCCCATGATCCAGAGGGTGTCGAGCGAATCCACCAGCGTAGCGGCCCAGCCGCCAAAGGGATTCTTCTTGCCCCCCGAGACGGGCGCCAGTTCGTCTGCGGTCCATGCATGCTCTTTGTACGAGGCCCAGCATTTGGAAAAGACGTCCTTTACTGCGAGCTGGCGTGCTTGGCGAGTCTTGCGCGCGTCTGCCGACTCCTTTGCGAATGACGTCTGGATCTTGGGATACTTGACCGGGGATGTGGTTGGCAGCGGGCGGATTGACTTTGGCGGATAGTGTACGGGGAGGGTCTTCCAGAAGTAGGAGTTGTATTTGGGAGTGCGCCAGTCTGGAACTGGGGGAGGCGATGGGGAGACGGACGAGGAGCTCCAGAAGTAGATGAGGAGGAGGGTGGCGATGAGAGCGACCCAGGCGTAGCCTCTGACTCGGACGATGGGTAGCATCGTTATGTTATCGTGGGCGTTACGACATTTGATGGTGATGGTGATGGTGATGACGGCAAATTGATTATCTGATTATGAGAGTTGATTAATTGATTGATTGATTAGGTAGCTGGTTGATGTTTAGATGAGATTCAAGGCGAGGGGTAGATGGTGGTGAAGGCGATTGATGGATGAGACAAAGAATTGGAGGTTCCATGTGAAGCCCCCTTACAGGCAAAGCACAAGCGTTGACGTCAATGTACATCAGCAGCCAGCCGTGCTCATGGAATGAAAGGATAGGCGCTTCATGTTAGTTAGTACAGTATGTCCATAGTATCCGTAAATAGCTGCCTGCTAGCCGCTGTACAATAGGATCATCTGTGCAACCCTCTTTGTCCCTGGACTCAATTGATTTCCAATATTTCAATTCCAGTTTCAATTACCGCAGGGACGTGCAGCCTGATTAGTATTTCATTTCATTCTTTGTTTGCACTCGATGCACTGACCGCGAGTTGTCCCAGCATGCTGGAGTGGCGGTGTTTGTATGGAGTCCATATTACGGGTGCTGTATGGAGTTTTCAGACGGCTGGGCCCGGGATTTACTAGGAGTTGGGCGTTGGGCTCACTTCAATCCATGGTGCTAAAATCAATGTCCGGCTCCAGTCCATGATCCTCCAGGATCGGGCACATGGGACGGAGAGACGGTCCTACGGATTTACGGAACCACGAAGTTAAACGCGAGCTGCTGCATCATCCATCCATGTACCCTCGTCTACCTGCAATCGGCTTTACTCGCTGCTATTTAGCTCTCTCGTCTCCCCCCAAATGCCCTGCTGCCTCTTGGCAGCTTCAATTGCCGCGGGTCTCATAGTAGCTTCATCTCCCCTGCACTGGATTTGTATTGTATCTGAGTACCGACATATCGTATTACTGCTTCATTGATTGGTACATACTCGCCTGGAGCAGAGGGCTGAGTCCAATCTGCATGTACAGCATGTTGGTACGGAGCGGATTGTGGGCGCCAGCAACAACCCCATCACGAGGTTGCGGTGCTTTAAATAGAGCCCTATGGGTTTAAGACGCCTTGTTAGGCAAAGGGCCGCACCAAGGCTCGCCATCCCTGACAACATTTTCAACCATAGCTATAAACTCGCCAATCCCGTCAACTCAGCCTGTGGCCCTAGACACCCCTTGCAAACTTGCCATTGGCTGAGCCTGTATTGTCTTGTAACATATCCCAACCCGCCTCTGGGCCAAGTCCACTTATAGTAAGACGAACCCATGCCGTCTAATTGCGTCCAGTGAGGCTCTTTCTTCAGGAGTGCGAGTGCCATGGACGGCAAATAGAATAGTCCATGTAGCATGTAGCATCGCTAGCAAGCCGACGGAGCACGGAGTAGACGAGATGGGGGATCCTCAGCTTATCGCATAGTGCTGCTGCTGCTGCTGTTTCCATTCCGCTCGTATGACTGTCCATATTATGCAGTAGCTTCATCTCCCCGTTCTTCTACTTTGCTTTCTCCTTCTTTTCCCTTCTGATCTTCTTCCTCTTCCTCTCTTTGGGCATAGTCGATTCCTTGTTGTTGCTGCTTGTTCCCACTCATCTTCCACTGTCTGGGCTGGGCTCAGCATGCTATTGGAGACACTCAAGAGGAGGATTGTCATTTCATAACCACTTTGTTCATCTTTACAGTGTGGAAACAACACTGTCGTCTTCAGAAAAAAAGAAAATGCGCTCTCTAGCTCTGCTCATCATCTTGGCTGCCCGGGCCAACGCCCTCTGCTACTACCCCGACGGCACTCCTGCTCCTGGCGATGTCCCGTGTACTGACAGCACAGACAATTCCGTCTGCTGCGGTACTGGCTATGCGTGCTTGTCCAATGGCATCTGCCAGGCTACGGGAGACGAGCTGCAGAAGCCCGGTGCCAGCGAGTTTGTGCGCGGAAGTTGCACCGACAAGACGTTCAGGAGCTCTTCTTGCCCGTCGTTTTGCGGAACTCCCGATGTGGACAATGTTGGTGGTGGCGAGGGCATGGAGAAGTGCACAAACACAAAGCAGGATGTGTACTGGTGTGTCAACCAACAGAATATCGACCTATCGCAGAATGAAGATATATGCAGTGACCAAAACGCTGTGGTTTTCTTTCCAGGTATGAGATGGTGTGATGCTCCTCACTGGAGTGTTTTACCTTCAATCAAGATGAGTGAATGTTGTAGTAACTGACAGCTGTTGACAGGCACTCCGACGGCACTCACAACCATCGGTGTAGCTCAAAAGTCTACGTCGAGCACGAGCTCAACAACAGCACCCCCGACGACAATGTCGACGTCAACAACGCCTTCTTCATCTCCCACAAACACTGGAACTGGCACAGGAACAGGAACGTCCACTCCCACTTCTACTTCTACTTCACCACCCGCAGCCGAGACAACTCCAACATCGAGTGGCAGCAAATCAAACGGGGGCGTCATTGGTGGCGCCGTGGGCGGCTCTTTGGGCGGTGCAGCCGCCATCGGTATCTTGGCCTTCTTTTTCCTCCGGAGACGGAGAGGCCGCAGGGATAATGGAATTCACGAGATGGACTACACTCCCGTTGAGCCAAAGACATCGGCAACTCCTCTGGTACATCATCCCTCAACGCCACACAGCCCAGACGATGTCCTACCCGTCCATGAGGTCCCTGGTTCGACCGAATTCGAATCAGTAAAGAAACATACCCCAGATGAGCCCATGGAACTACCAGCTTGATGGCCGAATACGGCCGGGGAAAAAAGAACAATTCGATACGGGCGATTAGAGAGGAGTTGGGGGGTTTACTATTACGATTTTCTACGACTTTGCAGTTTTGTGTGCAGTTCGTGTTGGACATTTTGCTTGATACCATATCTTTAATAATTCATGTAGTTGCCCGTTCGCGATTCTTTTTTTGTTGGTCTCGTTCGCGCTTTGTGGAGTACGGATACCGCTGGATTGTCTCAATCCTTGCCAGTAAATAGAAAAAATTCTGCACTGATGATGAATGCTACTGTACTCGAAACGCCAGCAGCAACTCCACGTGGAATAGCTACCTGGAAACGGCCCGTAGTCTCGACCCTGGCTGATTACATGGCTAGGGCAGTGCCCCCTGCATGCTGTACGCAGAAATTACTGATATTCGAGTGTTGGTTGAAGGTGATACTGGAAACAATGAGTAATCTGCCTCGCTGTTGAAATGGCTGTAGTCTCTGCTGATAAGGAACTAGTGTTTGAGAGTTGAAGAACAGTCAGAGGTTCAGCGCAACCTATGGTTTTGGACCTTTTATTGAGGCGCCAAGTGTCTTATTTTTCTTTCTCTCTTCTTCTAAACAAAGCCTCGATCCTATTTCCAAGCGGCGCTGCTCCACCGCTAAACTATTTTGGCGGCCAAGGCGAGGCCATGTGGGTTATAGACGAGTTACTGCATTTGTGTCCATATTTAGTAGCTTTCTATGTAGTAATACGGAGCCTGGGCAACAAACTGCCCGGTCTGCATGACGAGACAAATTCTGTGTTGCTATGGAATCGGTAGTCTTTCCGAACCTTTAGCAGCTAATGTCGATTTGAGGCACCTTTTTGCCTGTCTATTCTAAAATGTTAGCTAGGCAGTGTCTCACAATTGAAGCTATCAGTCTAACAAAGCTGATGGCGCAATTACGAGTCCGATGCCTCCTATGGTTGTCAACAACCCTTTAGGCGTCTTTCTGATCGTCTGATACTTTGCCTGTTACAGGATACCAAGAGAGGTCAGCACTTTTCAGTATTGGTCTAGTTCCGCTGCCCAGCTGTTTCAGATGTCATCGTGTATCCTTCATATATTTAATATTGAAAGCGCACCTCTTTCCTATCCTGGAATCTCTATATTTCACGATTAGACGTAAGCATGGTGTAGAATGGATGCTTTGTGGAGTTGTAGAAATTACAGCGTGCATAGTGGAGATGTTTAAACTCTGGGTAGACATTGAAATGAGTCCCATTCAAAGAGAGAAATCCTTTACCCATGGTAATATAATTACCGTGTGTCAAATGATTATATTTTTGTCGATTTGGAATTTATTAACTTTGCCTCTTCTTGTTACAGTGCAGCGCCCGCTCATCTCACAAAGTGTTTGACCATTCTACCGGTCGTCTCGAGGCGGTTGTTCGGCATGCTATCGCAGCACCTCTTACCATTTTAGAGTTTTGACATTTACTATGAATGAAACCGTTCCGGAAATGCCAGCACACTGGATTCCCGGGTTGAGTTTCATCTCTAGAGCTGTCTCATTGTTAGTGATGTTGCCGGCTGCTTAGCTCTGCTATTGGATCGATGGCGTTGTGGAGCGAAGGAGAGCTTAGCTGCGCCTCTTGTTTCACTATTTTACTCTTTTTGGCAAACTTGTTGTGATGGCAGCGGGCAAAAGTGGGAATCGCATCTGGCTATTGACTCGCGGATGAGATGCTAGTCTTTAGCATTGTTGCCGTGGTTATAGGACTATAAGTGACCGACGAAATTTGATTAGAAGGGGCCTATGTATAAGAGCCAAAAGAGCGTACATCGAATCTGACTTGCTTGTACAAGACTTCCATTTTCCTGCTGACTGCTTATTACTTGAAATGACTGTAAGCGCGGAGATCTGTAGTGCGATATTGTCAACCTAGCCTCGTATCGCGGATGCGAGTTAAAAAGCGGCTGAGAGGTGATCTATAAGACGTCAGATGGCTGCCCCAGTTGGGTCGAATGCAGCAACTCTAAAGGTCTAATGTCTATATCCCTATTGATCTATTAGATACTTCTATAAGCCCGTTTCGTGCTTCCTTCTCCAATGAGGGTTTACGGGTAGTTGTGGACTTCTATGCATGTACATGGCTTGCCATTGCAGAGCCTCGGCAACTTATATCGTGCAGCAGACGAAATATCTCGATTGTGAGGATAATATCTTTACAATTCCTGTGCAAAGACATCGAAATAATAGATATAGATACATAAATGAACACCAACAGTGTAGCATGTGCTTAGCTGCAATGTTTCCATAACTGGATGCGATTGTTAAGTTATTGCTGGTAAGCTGTTGTTTTATTCCTTTCGCACTCACTAGGATCACCGATTGTAACTATTAACAAGTTTCAATATATTCTTAGAATACAGCCAAGCCTTCTGTACTTCTTTAAATATATACCTGTATACCAATCGTCCTTAAAGATTGGCTATATGAGATACTACGGCGGCTAAGTTAGTGAACGCATCTCCAGTACTAACACTTTGCCTCCGTGTATATACCACAGGCTCAACCACGAGATTCTGTACTGCATCTATAAACTTAAAATCCCTTGCATAATACAAATAGCCTTATGTTCTCTTAATTATTATTCTTTATACGACAATGCCGGCTCAGTGGCCCAGTAATTAGGAAGCTTTGCTCTAATTGTGTCATAGTGATGTGGTTTGTTGTTGGTACAGGAAAAAGGGACGAGAAAAGGTAAATATCACTTCGGAGCCGGTAATCAAACCTACGCCCGCGTCCGAATCAATAATGATCATGAGGAGACAAATGCCTCGGAGTTAAAAGTATCTTGAATATACATAGGTAGGCGCGTTCGTATAATATGCTTCTCATTTACAAAATTGTATGGTAGACAAACTCATGCCCTTGTCAACTTGGTAGTTTGTTGACCCCTTCCCTTGACTATCTCAATTGTATCGTCTTCACAAAAGTATACCAGAACGTCTAGTCCGCTTACCATCAGGTTGGCAGCTTGTGTTTTGCCCTCCCTAATCGTAGCAGCCATTGCTGCCGCTACCAGTGGAAAGGGTGACAATTTGTCGTATCGGATAGTCGGCTTCCCTCTCTCATTGGCTTCAATGCTCCAACTCTTGTCACCACATGTCCAGTTTCCCAACCAGCGCTTCCACTGCGTACTGATTTCGTCTCTGTGGGCTCTGAATGGTAGGACTCTTGTGTATCCTAGCGGCAAAGGGATCTCTGGCCATTTCTTCAGATACGCAATAGCCTGAAGGAGTTTCCATACAATTATGTCTCCCTCAACAGCATTTGTCATAATGGAGATGCCGCAGTTTTCTGGTATCTTTACTTTGGCTGCTCCCGGAAGATCGGCGTATCCAGCAACATAGGTTCTGAAGCCTGGCCAATTACTACCACCGTGGCTAAAGATAGTCTTCAGGTCTCCAGGAATAAACCATGAGAGAGCGACATCTGACTTTACCACTGTCAGCATACTCTTGGCTGTTTCTTGTCGAAGAAAGCCAGTGTTGTCGGAACCTTGGAGAGACTGCTGCACAGCTCTGACAAGCTTTAAAAGGTCACTTGGTGTAGTCCATAAACCCGCAGCAGCTTGTTCAGGATTGACTCGTTGAGCATCTTCGCAGGGAGTATAGCCATTCCAGTGGCACTTGGCTGAATTCTTTTCTTGAGTCGGTAACTGGTGGAAGGAGGATCTCGTCATTCCCAAAGGCCCTAGTAGAATATCATGCATTGCCGTGGCGAAGTCTTTCTTGGTGATGGTCTCAAAAACAAGTTGAAGTACTGCGAAACCACCGCCTGAATAAGAGTAGGACTGGCCAGGGAACCCTTGCAAGTGCACGTCCAGAGTATTGACAGGATTCGCTCCAGTTAAAACTTCGCGCAGTGTTGGAATTCGAGAATCATCCAAGACAGAATAACCGGGGAAACCACCTTGAGAGAGACCAGAAGTATGGCTTAGAAGTTGTGAAATGGTAATTCCCTTGACGGCAGCGCTCTCGGCAGCAGAAGTGTCTTTTGTCAAGGCATCTAATACATCTTGTGGTAGTACATCGCCAATGCGGGTGTCGAGTGCAATCTTGCCCTCGTCAACGAGCTTCAGCAACGCAACCGCAAATGTTGGTTTCGATATACTGCAGGCCTGAAAAATAGTCTCTGTATTTTCTCGTCCAGTTGTGAAGCAATGGGACGATATGACGCCGTCTTCCATAATAGCAACCGCAGCACAAGGTGTTCCAAGTTTGGCCAAAACAGAGGCCGAGCTAATTTTGCCGTCATTTTCGGAACGAATGAGTTCGTCGAGTTGACTAAAAATTGTCGATGTTTTTTGCTTAACGAGCATGATGAGGTATCTCTAACTTATAGGCGAGTTTCTAATTATGAAAGGTATAGGCTGCTTTGAAACAGCGAATGATAAGTATGTCAGAAAGCTTTATATCTGAATTCAAAAGCATCCGGTTGCTAATTATTGAAGGATATACCTAGTTCTAGTGATTGAATCTCGCAAAGAATAAATACTAGTCTCTAGTCTTGTACTTGAAGTTTGGGATGGAACTCAAAGTCTTCGAGCCGGAGCCGAAGCCGAAGCCGGGGAGTTCGTATGCCACTTCGTAGGCCATTTCGTCAGCTCGATCCATCGTTGTAAGTCACTAAAAGTTAGTTGCAGCTAATTTCAGCATCGCTTGCGTGGAGGATTTCCACGACCCATTTATCGTATTTAACCGCTGGCGGCGCTGACGTTTGCTACTAATCGTACCCGTTTTATAGAGCGAGGTGTTGCGTGGCGTTCGTAGCATAAGTCTCGTCAGCAACCAATCATATTGAAAGAGAAAACTGCAAATGGCTAATGGAGTCATTATAAACAATTACCCGGGTATGGTAGCAAGGCTTGACTACGTAAATGGGAATATGCTTCACCTATTGGTCACACATAGCTCTGTAGAGTTGTGCTAGCACATCCTTACGACTACGGGCGTTAAATTGTCAATACGGTCGAAAGGGAAAAAAGACAGCAAGTAAATACAATTGCTTAGAATTTGTATCAGTCAATTCATGAACTCAACAATCTATGTTTCCAAATTTTTCTATCCGGAATAACATAAAAATACATGCCCCTAACCATCTCTAAGCAATAATCGCACATGTCATATGACAGATACTTGCCGTTGTGTAAACACCATGCGCCAGGAGCCACCGCCTAGCCTTCAGTAGCAAACTAGTTTTTGTTTAAATAACTTCCCTTGAGCTGCCGGATCATCCAGCTTGCAATTCATATATGGCTTGGAGAATTCTGCATATTCTCAGTCTGAGCGAGCTCCCTCATTTGGGCTCTGCTGATTTCCTGATTCGTCATCGGTGGTACTGGAGGTAGTAGGAACACTAAGGCTAGCAGAGTCAACGGATGGGTTAGAGTTAGTAGATTTGGTATGATGTGGGTGTACAGAGCTCGCAGAATCGCCAGATGGAGTAGAAGAGCTCGAATTAGGGTTAGATGGGCCGGTAGTAGTGTTGTCCGGAGACGTAGCAGATCCGGGAGGCTCAACGGCTTCGGCATACCCAACAGCTACAAAAGAGGTAGCAGACTGATAAGAGGTGTCGGAATGAAAAGAAATTGCAGAACGGGAAGACGCATTAGAGCTGACAGAGTCACCTCGAGGGCGAGGAGTAGGCTGAGGCTTCAATAGAGTCATGGTGGGAAGATGACTAGGAATGGGATGTTTTGCGATTGGACTGGATTGAAGAGTAGTTGAGAGACAAATTTGCAACTTACTGATGGCCTACATGCGGCGGTTCTCGCTTTTTAAGTCGATGGGATCATGGGAATGGACGAACAGAAAAGGCGTTACTGCAACAATGGCTGAACATGGTGCTCATGAAAGAGGACTGTTTCTCTTTGATGACCTTACAACCATAGTTCATTGGGTATCTGAACAAATGCACAAATTCTACAGAGCGGATATTGTTCGCTAATAGTTCCGACCATCTTCATTAACACATACTTATATGCTGTCTGCACTGTACAAGTGACAAAGAAAACGACCGTGCTAATGGCATACCGTCGACTCTGGAGACTCTTTCGGCTCAACTGATGCCAATCTTTCATAGCCTCTCATAGTCACAAAAAGATTATGAAGCCCACCATTGTTATGCGTCACTTATTACACCTGCTCCGTAATTCCACAGCCTTAGGTCATGCTCTGCTCGTGAGACTAAGCCGCCAACTAGATCACTTCTGAGATGCAACAGGGTCTAGATTTGTGATTTCGGCACTTATACTGCCAACAAATTCCTTTTACCAATCAGAAATATAGTTCCAGGATCTAACCGGCCCATGCCAGCATCTCGCATCTCTACTAATCGGATAAAGCTAAGCAGGTGGAGCTTTGGCTGTCTAGTTTTCAGCTTCTGTCTCAGAGCCTCCCCGACCACACAAAGAAAACCCTTGTTCATGCTTTCATGCAGAGAAACGGCCTCTCACGGCTCCACCAGAGAGAGCTCTTTGTTAGAGATATCTTTCAGACATGGGGTCTCTCTGGACATTTTACCATCTCTATGGGAAGACTTCAGGTGTGGCTTCATGATATCGTAATGTGACTGCTCAGGTAACTGAGACACGCAGCTAGAGACGGCGACTAGATGTATTATAACTTACATGGTGGCAGCAACGAAAACTATAAATGCAGCCATCGTGTTCTCATCAGATTTCTTCTCAATCATAAAGCAAACCAAATCACTGAATCTCATAAAGTCATCCCTCTCATTTCATCATCACCACCCCCATGGAAACCACCAAGCGCACCGCCTCCGTCTCCATCCGCAACAACACCTCCAACCCCATCGTCGGCATCTCCCTCGTCCACAAATACAGCGACGTCTACAAACACCGCAAAGAATAGGCCGCCATCCCCGCCGACGACTCCTCCACTGAATCCCTCAAAGTCGAATACAACACCGGCTTCTTCACCACAGGCCGCGACTGGTGGTTCATCTCCTGGTATAGCCAAGACATGAAGACGCTCTACTACAGCAACCCGCAGAACTTTCGCGGCGCATTTGATGCCATTGAGAAGAGCGTTTCACCCGAGCTCGTTTATCAGGCTGGGATGCTCTTGGCTCCGATTGCAGTGATTTCGGGTGGTCCTGTTTTAGCCGTGCCTGTTACCCTGGCGACGATAGCTGTTGCGAAGGCGACGACTAATAGGTTGTATGAGATGGAAGAGACGGCTGGATTTAAGCAGCACATTTTGAGAGAGGAAGATGAGGGTAAAGTTACGGAGATAATCATCAACGAGGATGAAACCATTACGTTTAAGTCAAAGTCGGGAGGTTCAGAGACCGTGTACACTTCAAAGAAAGCACCAGGGCAATAGATGCTTAAACTGATAGAGTAGCGCAGAGTTTCTATAATACCATATTTACCTTTCACACAGTCATCGGCATAATAAGTCACCGAATTTAACACGCACAATGATGATAGTCATAAAATCTGTTAAACCTATACCATTATCTCGGCTAATCATGGCGTAGTCAAATCCCACAAACTCTCCACCGTCACCTGCTCAGTCCACTTCCCACCTGTCGTGTCTTGCTGAAGGGTAAACCCAACCTCCTTCTTCTCACCAGGCCTCAAAACAAATGCATTGTCGTCGAAGAAACCCAAAACTCCAGCTGGGTGCGTCAGCCAAGTATAAAGAGATACACCAGCCGTAGCTTCTACAGTAAACTTCTTTGTAGACTTGTTGTACGACAAGTGTAGCTTGGGATCCGACACCTTGGCTTGATTGGGCCACACAGGAAGGAAGTGGTTATGATGAGTAAAGGTTGTCGTCTTGCTGTTGGCTGCATTGGGGAGTTTGCCGTTTGCTGTAAGTTCGATGACCAAAACAGCGTCGCTAGTGTCTGGGATCTTGAGATCCGATTTCACGTTGGCTGAGATGATCTGTGTGGTATTGATGGCACCCACATTAAACTTGGTCGATTTCACCATGCCCGCGTTGTTAGCAATAGGCTTGCCTTTCAGATCAACCCAAGTTAATGATACTTCACCAGACACAGACTCCCAGAGATCAGACGTCACCCAGATTTCCAACTCGTTGGCCGTATAATTCCAGAAAGCAGACGCAATGACGTGCTCATAAGTCCTGCGAGAAACATACGGTAATACCTTCCACCGTCCGTCGTACTCTAGACCAGCCCAGGTCGGGGCTTGCCAAATATCGTTGAGCTGCCAATACAGAGAGCCAAGTTGTCTCTCTGGCAAGCCACTGCCACGTCTGTAAAACTGAATCTCAGATTTGTACATGTCTGCTTGGAACAGCTGAGTAGCGTGGCACCAGGAACTAAAATTGGCCACTGGATCGGTCTTGTCGGGTGTCGGATAGTAACGCTCAACAGCCAGTGTCATTTCAACTTGGCCCAAGGTGCTGTTGTGAATATTTCTGGTCAGTCCACCAGCTGGGTAGTGATGGTTTCGTAAAATGACCGTTGTGGAGTTGAAGGAGAGTTCGTCAGGATCAACGGCTTGTTGCCATGTCTGAATGCTGGGCATGCTGATAAAGCCAAACTCGTTGGCGAAACGACCAACTGGATACGCAGAGGTATCAAAGGAAACTGATGTGTCGTAATTGTAAAAGTCGGTGTCGCCGTAAATGTGTCCGCTGGTAGTGTTGTAATACCTCTCAACAATAGGAACGGGAAGATCAAGATCAATCTCCAGCCAGCCATTGTTTGCACTGCAAGGACTGTACGAGATGGAATGGCTGTTTGCAGCTAAAACATTGAATAGCGTAGTAATGAAGAGATTCTCATACTGGCCCAGGACATATGGGTAAGTTGTTGGATCAGCGCCTTGGGCTATCGGTAGCATCAAGTTCTCAAACTCATTGCCACCCATCCAGCACGCCAAAGAGGCATGGTGGTTCAGCCGACGGACGTTGTAAGTAATCTCACCAACAACATTGGCCTTGAAATCATCGCTGTCTGGATACAAGGTATCACTGAACTGGAACTCGCTCCAAAGTAATACACCGCGCTCATCAGCAATGTCGTAGATCCAGTCGGGCAAGTATGTGCCTGAGGACCACACGCGCAGCATGTTGAAATTCTGCGACTCGACTGAGTCGAATAGGCGATTCATTCTATCCGAGGTGACTCGTGGCCAAAAAGCATCGGGAGGGATAAGATTGGCACCCTTGGCATAAAACTCATGGCCGTTGATCTCAAAATGCCAGTTGTTTCCTGGGGTGATACCACTGGCGATTTGGGCATCTGTAATATTTCCTGAGCTGAACAAGATGGTTCGGAAACCAACACGCCGCTGAGAGACAAGAATAGGTGTCTTAGACCCTGCGCTGCTGACAGAGACTTTTATGTTGTATAGCTGCTGGTTGCCCATGTCTCGAGGCCACCACAGCTTGGGCTTTTTGGCGTCTATTGTCACAGAGCCAGTGACGGTCATGTTAGACTGTGTCACGCCCTCCAGTTTGCCCGAGTACAATACTGAGCGGCTGTCACTTGCATCGGTAATGACCACCGACATGGAGGCATGCTTTGGCAGAGTTCCTAAGAAATCGAGACTCGCGTTCACCACCCACGGAGCAGTCTGGTCAGGAGCAAAGTTGTTGAATTGACCTTTGCGGAAGATGTCAATGTCAGTGTTGAGAGAGTACAGCTCGCCGCCTTTGCTAAGCTGGACAATGCGGCCGGGCTGCCAAGGTCCTACGGGAGAAAAGGCTGGGCCCCAATCCCAACCAAAGTCATTCTGTTCCTTGCGGACCCATTGACGGTTTGGATACTCGAATGGATAAACCACCGAAGCCGGCCAATCTATAGAGTCCAAGAGTTAACGCAGTTTTCTTGAGGCTAGTGGCTATATCACTTACGCTGGACTTCATCGCTTGCGTTGATGGCATTGATGATGCGAGGCACGCTGCCAAAGTTGATGCTGAGAACAGGGTCACTCTTGCAACTAGCAAGAGCAGACGATACATCGTAAAACCATTGTCGGAACTGGTTATCTGGTGTCCCAACAATGTGGTCACAAAACTTGACCGTTGCATACGTGTCCAGGCCATCAAACACCAGCCACGTAGCTATGTCCGAATGTTTACTCCTAGACTCAGTGTCAGCATACCTAATCTGGTTGACCCATCGTCTACTAAACTGTGGTAAACTCACAATCCGCTAATTGGCTTGCTGGTATATGTCCAGTTCTGAGCCGCAATCCATCGCAGGTCAAAGTCATTGAGGCCATTGTTTCTAGTATCATCGTGTCAGTCTCGCCTTCAATTGACTATACAATTGCCATTAGGAAGGAAATCTCACGGTTCATCTATGAGTTTTCCCGTTAGTATAATCCAAAGTAGGTAATCATATGCTTTGTCTCGACTCACCAATCACACCAGCTGCATGAAGATCTAGATGAGCCTGCGAAGGGAACTTGCCCGGCACAGTGATGTTACCGTATTCATTCGTTACAGTCCATTTCTGTAGGGCAAGATCGTGAATTGATGCTTTGCTGGTACTTTCTGTAGTCGCCACTACCGCGCCTGCAAAGGTGCTGAGCGCGGTAAGGAGAGGCCTCATGGATCTCATGACTGAGACGTGAGGCTTCCTCTTGTTATTGACAATAGTTGAATACTTTTCTCTGATGGCAATTGAATCGTAAAAGTTACAGAAGCCATGAGCCGAGCTCTAGCTGAAACCTTGCGAGAGTGTTCAAAAGGCCACCGAATGAAAGGCGCAATCCTCCCTTCCTGCCGCCATTCCTTGCCGCTTTTATGTCTAAATTCTCAACCATGCTTGCCTCGTGTGAGACATCAATTGAGGGGTCCGGAACAAAGCTCGGCCATTGTTACACGGCTCGCGTTCTGGTAAAACGGCAAATGCAGTCATAATTGTGTCGATCACCCGATGTAGTAGTGATTTGTGTTGGTCATCGCAGGTTGCCTCTGGGGGGATGCGAATGACTTCATTGGGTTGGAAACCATGGCATGACCCCCCGGACTCTGAAATGCCGCTTCTCCCGGCAGAGGTTTCCCCACGATTTCTCGTAGTCACCAATCGCGATCTTGCCTGGGCAAGGGATTTTTGAAACTTCATGCAGATGAGCCCCATCGCGGAAACTACCAGTTCCCCCGTACAGTTAGGTTGGAAATGAAGCGCTCCAACTGGAGATAGCATCGGGAATGTTGAGCTCCATTATTTGGGTGTTTAGAGTCCCAATTCGTACCTGATATTCTCATCATGCCGCACTGAGTTACAAGAGACAGGGTGCAAGGAATCAGGAAACTGTACGGGCTTGTGTCTTGTGTGGTCAATGGCGGGGATCATTCTCTCAAGTGTACGGTAACATTGAAGCTCCATAATTCTGGGACGATGCATACAGGGACTTATGTGTGCATGTTGCGTCATGAGAGTCCATGGACTATGGGAACTCTCACTTGTTAAACGGATAATTCAACAGAAAGAGGGCCAATCTGCCGGTTAATTAATAATCGGGAGACGCAGTAAACGTTGAATGAAACATTGTCATTCTCCCATCCGGTGAAAGTACACAGACGCAGGAAAGAAACTAAGCACACCTTTTGAAGAGACGACAAAGATCAGCAGAAAGATGTAGGCATGAACGTGCTCCATTTGTATTGCTCCTGTTTCACAAAGACGCAGGTACGAAACAAAACATCCAGTCAGCTTCAGGAGATCAACAAGCACAATGGTAAGCTTAAATCCGGCGGGGAATCAATAATTGAGAGAGCATTCCAGTAGCGCAGGCTTAAGAATTCTTCGTCGAAGCATCGAATTGAAACACAAACTTGATGGTATTTAATAACACTATATACCTATAAACCTTTTATGTAAACCCGTTAGAGATCATTGTGCTCTAATTCCCAAATAGAGCGCTCATCTCTCACCTGCAGACTGATACACATCCATATACATCGCATTAAGGCTTGCATTACCAAACTGAACTGAAAGCAGACCATCCATCAAGAATCCTTCGACTTTTCAAGATAATTATGTGATTTCCAACGCTGATAATGCTGAGCAGGCGTATACTCTGGCCTTACAGCCCGCAATCCAAAAATGCGACCTGCCCAAGAAGCAAGCGACAACAATACATGAGATACAAACCAATCTGCCGACGGACCTGCCTTTGCGCGCGATCCTTTTCCGTTCCAGAATTTCGTCGTGCTCAGAATGACGGGGAAATTGTCCAAGGAGTGAAACACGATAAAGAGGTTGAACGTGATCCAAAAGTCGATGATCAGGTCCTTTATCGTCGCAGGGAAGAAGGAGAACCCCGGCACATTTGTACTTATAACTCTCCCTGCATTCAGAATGATTCCATTGAGATTCCAGAAAAACAGGGCCTTTTCGCCATCCTCTGGGTCTGTCCTCTCAATAACGACGACTTCTTCTCCGTCTAGTTGCGCTCGCTGCCATTCGTGCCATTCGTATCGCTCAACCTTGATTTCGGGCTGGTTCGTTTTACTCGCGGTGATGATTTGCTCGGTGTCGCCTAGGCGGACTTTTATGCTGCCTTTGATGACCTTGAGATATTCCGTGTGTGTTTCGTGCCAGTGAAGGCCGCTGGACCAGGTTGATCTTGATGGAAGCGTGACTGTAACTTGGTTCGGCGTTGTGAGATCGTAGACGACAGCGTTGGGAAGACCCCGCTCAATTATTCCGGATATTTGCTCCATTCTTGCTAGCCGCTGTTATTGTAAGAAGCAAATGCTGTGCCAGTTAAGAGACCTATTCATTAGTTCTTTTCCTTTTTAATTTTTATGAGAATTCCCAGGCGATTTATTTAAATACAGTTTTTGAGAATTCAGTTATCTGGCATCAACTGCCGGAAAGTGTCGGCTGACAAATTCACATGCCAAATTTAAGGCGCGTCTGTCAGCAGCTTGCAGTCATGAGATGTGTTCAAACTCATGAGATTGTATCACTTGCTAGTTCAACGACTCGGCGCTAGCTGTTCAAAGCTAGACAAGTGTAACAACTAGAGAGATCTTTTGATACGAGCGATGGTTCATCAGTTGATTGCTGTTCAAGATATATTGTTGGGATTTTTTATCTGAGTCCTTGTGCAATTACGCCTTGATGGTTTTGACTCTGGTTCGCATGTATCCTTCAAAGGTGGGATGCACTTTGGTGCTTGCCATCCAAGGTACAAACACGAATAAGCTGAGGGCAGCGAGTTAGCATATAGAAGAATCTGAGACAGTTGTCAAGAACTTACAGCCACTGGCTAGGCGCCTCTTTAACTTCGATTCCTCTCTTTCCAGCCAACCACACCCACGTCTTTCGTACATACTCGGGCTCTAGTAAAAAGACAATAGTATCCTCATCTTCATCGCTGATCCTCAATACTCGCTCCAGCGGAGGAGCTTTATCGAACTCATCGCTGGTCAAGGATATTGTCCCTTCAAGAGATGTCACACTGGG
Source organism: Trichoderma guizhouense (assembly GCA_002022785.1). NCBI lineage: Eukaryota > Fungi > Ascomycota > Sordariomycetes > Hypocreales > Hypocreaceae > Trichoderma > Trichoderma guizhouense. The sequence continues at coordinate 509,988 of LVVK01000006.1, forward strand.
CGGAAAAGTTTCCACGCGCAGCGATTCAAATCCTACAGCGTCCGCTTGCTCCCACCGCAGTTGTTCAACACCACACAACGACGGTATCCAGCCAATGCCAGTCCATCCCGTACCATTCGTGACCTGGAGGAATTGCTTGTAGTCATCCGGCAGCGTCGTTTGGAGCGTCGTTTCCTGCTGCTGAATGGCTTCCTGTGATGCGGGCGCCTTGATGAAAGGATATTGCTCAAAGACTTGTTGATCAAATGCCACGCCTTCTGCTTCCTCTTTCTTGATGCTTGCGTCAGCCGTAGCTCGTATTTGCTTTATGAGTTCCACCCAGCCGCGAAGTTCACCATTCGTAATGTCGTCCAGAGACGAAGCCGAAGCAGTAACCATGGCTATATGTGCGAATAAAATACAATAATTTCCAAGGCTATAATGTTTGCCAAACGCGTGTAATGGATGAAGCTGGCTTACGCAGCGACGCCTGTCCTTATAAGACATAATACGAGCTCCGCAATAGTATTATCGTCTGGCTCGTATTCACTAAACAAGAGATTCAGCTGCTGACACCTTACTCAAAAGGAACAATGGTGGATGATTATATGCATTAGCAGTGAGAGAACCTTAATGTGACATGTGTAATATTTCACCTTTCAGTCATTTCCATTTGTCTTGGCGTGCATGTAGTATGCATATAAGATACTGCTTTCGATCAAACGTGAAATAACATGGAAATAGCAACAAGCCGCGTAGAGACAGAACACAAGCATCATGCCATCTGCACGCATTGGAGCTCCAAAAAAGCAATACATGGTATCATCCTGGTATATTACTAAGAAACTATAACTATATGCAAGCCAACACTAACATATATACATCATGTCTCCTCCGTTAGAGGAAGGCCCTTTCCCATGTCGATATCTAGGTGGTGTAGCGGCCAACATCGCTACCGGGGCTCCAGCCTCCAGTGAAGTCGGGCTGGGCATTGATGTTGGTACCATTGGCCAGGCGAAGAGCGACGCTGGTGTCCTTGGCGCACATGCCGTACATCTGGAGGTTGGTAGGAGCAGTCTTAATGACGTGCATGTAGTCTATCACAAATGTTAGCAAACTGTCCTCTTATAATGTCTATCCGGAGTAGTATATGTCAACTTACCCTGGCACTGGTAACCGCCAGAAGCGCAACCCTGGTATCCTGGACCGCTGAAGAAAGCCCAAGAGGCAGAACCAAAGTAGTAGATGTTGGAGCCGCCCTGGACATAGTTGGCAAGACCCATGTGGCAACGGGCAGTGCTGTCACACCAGGAGAAATCGGGATCACCCCAGCCGTTGACATCGACCTTCCAGGGAGCGGGAGGAACCTGCTGAGTGTTGTCACCCTGGTCGTAGTTGGTCTCGCTCTGGAGGAGAGAGACAACAACGTTGCTGGCAGAGCGAAGGTTGAGCTGGTACAGCCACCAGTGCTCGCTGCCGAGACCATGCAGCCAGGTTCCCTTAGTCGACTCGACCAAGGCGCCTCCCTTGGCAGCAATGTTGGAGCCGCCGCTGAAGCCCTCGGTAATGTGGTCGGCAACCCAGTTCCAGGTGTTCTCGACGTAGGCTGACGAGGTCTTGGTGAAGTGGAGGCCGAGGAAAGCAGCCTGGCACTCGGCATTGGCCTTGCCGCAAGTGTTGGTCAGGCCATCGGCGCCGCGAGTTCCACCGACAGTGATGAGCGAGTTGAACAGCGCAACATCGCCAGCATTGCTTCCAGCGGCGTTAAACTCGACGATGATGGCACCGGGGAGCACATCAGAGACGGTGAAGCGGAAATCTTGCAGCTGGGCAACGCCGACATCGCCAGCGTTACCGACCTGAACGACGGGCTTGGGGTTGGAGGCGTCCTTGAAGAAGCTGCCGCCACCGGAGATGGTTGCCCAAGCCTCACCAACAAGACGAGAACCAACGGGAACCACGAGAGTGGACAGGACGCGGTAGTCGCCAAAGGGGAAGTAGGCAATCTTGTTGTTAGCAGCAGCAAACTGGAGCACCTTGTTGAGGGCGGCCGAATCATCGGTACTGCCATCGCCCTTGACCGTTTGCCCGCCGTTCTGGCTGGGATCCTTGACGTTGACAAAGTCGGTGACTGGGTTCTGAGCGTAGTTGGGCACAACGACGGCGGGGATGCGGCCGCCGGGGGCAACGCCGGCTGGACGGGCAGTGGTGCCGGAGACGGCGCCGAAGATGGGGCTGCGGCCGACGGTGTTTCCGTAGCTGTAGTTGACGATCTTGCTGGACGACTTAAGAGCAGTTGTGCCGCGGAGGACGACGACATCGGAGCTGGTGTCCTTGCTCAGGTTGTCGATGACGATCGAGGGGTAGACGGTGGTGGTGAAGGTGACGCCCGAGTTGATCGACTTGGCATCGACAATACCGACAAAGGGGCTACCGCCAGTAACAGAAATACCAGTGCCAACGGTATCGAAGGTCGGATTCAGCAGAGTGATGGTGTTGCCTCCGCTGATCAGCATGCCAATCGTGTTCTTGTAAAAGTAGATGCTCTTGTACAGAGCTTGCTGGTGGCCATTGTGCCAGATACCGTTCTGGCCGTTCTCAATTCGCACATCGGCAAGACCAAGAGTAGATCCACGACCAAGCTGGATACCAGTGTGACCCTTGCCGCCGCTGGAGGGCGCAAGAACAATCTTGACATTCTGCAGCTGAGCGGCCTGGGCAACACCCCAGTAAAGGGCAGAGATGCTGGAGGTTCCGCTAACGGCCGTGGTGTCCAGGACCAAGTTCTTCAGACCAACTGCAAACGAGAGCTCGCCGGAGACGCCTGTGGAGGGATCCTGGCCGTTGACGAGGTAGTTGCCGCTGAAGCCAGACGCAGCCTTGATGATGGGAGGGTTAGTGGCATCGCCCATGAGGATGGTGTCAGTGCGCATGTTGAGCGTCTTTGAAAGCGTATACGTTCCCGGGGGAATATACACAACTCGGGGCTGAGATGCCAGCCATTCATTCTGTCGGTTGCTGCTGCCGGCTGAGTCGATGGCACTCTGGAGAGAGCCAGCATCGCCTGCGTTTACAGCAACGAAGACGTTGTAAGAGCTGGGGCTCGGCGCGTGGGGAGCATAGCCTTTGTACTGGCCGGTGTGGTCCATGGCAGCGTACCAGAAGGATGTGTTGGCTCGAGGCTGGAGTGATCGGTCTTCATGGCGGGCCAGTGTTGGCGAGGCCGTGACGGCGCCCAGAAGGGCGGCCACAAAGGCCAGTGACTTCAACATGGCGAGAAATGAGTGACAAGAAACGAGAGTATCAAAAAGGATACTGCAAAAAGGAATAGATAACGAGACGCTGCCCGTATTAAAGAAGCAATCAGTACCTTGGTGGCTGGTTACGACCACCTTGACCGCGTGATCAAGCCGTCAGAAGTGCTCACTAGAATAACATCGCCATCTATATAAAGAACTTTGCTCATCTTACCGCTCGATCCCTAGTCATCCTATTCAGCCCAGCAGTTCATGCCCCCATCGGGCCGATGGCCCTACTAGAAGCCCTAGCTGTCATTTCCAGACCGTCTCGTCCATCACGTCCTGCCTAGACGGGACATACCAAAGACATCTGCGCAGATCGTGACAGCACAACTCCGCCGATCTCTGACAGCCAGCTGGACGTTTGCCCGTAATGGCCAGCCTCCGTGATGAACGGGGCCACAGCCGGCTTACTGTGCCCATTGCCCAGCGGTCCTGATCATCAAAGATGAACCAGATCGATTGGTCGGACAAATAGAAACAGCACCTCTCTCCCCACTGCGTTTGACACCGATCGGCAGTCGGAAGTCCACTTCGAGCAGCTATAGTTAGGGACAGCTAAGAAACTAGTCTGCCGTGCTAATTTTATGACACAGGGGCAGAGCGGCGCTGTTCGGCGGCTTGGCCGACTGTGGTTTGGTAGCAGACATAGTGCTGGGAGACACTAGCAGTGATAATCCATGGGAATTACCCCTTGTGTGGGTTTTGAATGCTGACACGGGGCCTAACAGTGAGGCTGAGGGTTCTTGGTGCGGCTCCGCGCTCGTGCTCGTTCTCGTGATTACATGAGGGGCAAGAATAGAGATTGGATGATAAAAGATGTATATAAATACTATACCTCGACATCTGATAAGAGCGAGGTGATGAATGATCCAGCCAGCGTTTGTGCTTTGTTTACGTCAATCTCGCGATTGAAGACATCTAGCGTGCCCCTAGTTACGCTGCGACGCTTTCGCACGGGTTAGCCATGGAAGTCATGCGGCTTGAAACAGACGGAGACGGAAAAATTAATACCATCAATGAGGCGCTGGAGACATTGATTAGATGGGATGGCCAGTGATCGTACAAGATGTAGAAATGCTTGCGCCATTGGCAGACCAGAGGATGGGAAATAGTATAAGAACAAAAATGAAGATGGTGAGTGAATATAGATATGAAGGAATAAAAATAAAAATAAAGATTGGTCCGTCGCCAAGGTGGCATAAGCCCGACGGCTGAGTCTAATGATCCCCCGTTACTAACTCCGTAATATTTCCCGTCCTTTCTCAGATACGAATTAGTATCTCTGCGAGTTGCGTCTTATCGGAAAGACAAACAGGGCTGAGGAATATTAATCTCCAGCTTTGTCTACCATGTGTAGAGCATGCAAGATCCAGGCAGCACGCCTATTTTTAGGTACATGTATCTCAAGATGCGCTTACTCTTACTACAGTGCCGCAATGCCGGCGCCGGAACACACCCGCAAGTTTTGCTTCATTTACACTCGGTACTGCTCCGAATCATAAATTAGCGATGGATGTCTTATTTTTTAGACCAAGGCATTGCAAAATGAATATTCACATGCAAAGTGCCCATGTGGACATGTTGCTATATAGTTACTCCCTGGTATCTTCAAAAACTCCGGATTCCCTTCCCGGAGGCAATGAGATCAGTAATACCACAGCTCTCGGCAACCGATGTACAGACTTCTGCAACCATTCCCCCCTATTAGCATGCTGTACGAGCCAACAGTAATATCCCATTGCTGGTTTCTAATTTGGATTCGGAATAGCAAAGGGGACCTTCCGGCGCTACAAGTCATATCAACACATACTCATCATTCGTCATATTTCGCCTTCATTTTCTTCACCTTTTTCTGACAGACTTGGAGAAAGATGATTTGCTACCAGACCTAATAACTCCCAAAAGTTCGGGTAGCGGTCTTACAAGAGGCTCTTGGGATTAGGAACTCACCGAAAGGGATTTCGATCCTATAACTCAATACTGCCCCCGTGTTGGATCAACCAAACTTTGCCTTGGCACGCTATTGACCGTGCTTACAACCACTCGCTTATTAAATAGTAGTTAATATGTCAATGCAAACGCCTGCGATGACGCCTCAATGCCCCTTTCGGGTACCTTTTACCACAGCGTGGGCTGATAACAGTAAGATGACCTTGTAAGATTGAATGCCAAGCAAAATTATTCTGTTTCAACTACGCCGCGGAAGTTCTTTTTTCTTCCGGCTAGAATTGACACTGGGGAAGAGACTAGCATTTTCCTTACCCACGCAGACAGCCCGGCGTGGAATACCATCTGCGTAATGACCACTCCCTCGTCAGTATTGGCATTGTATACATTCACTTTGATGGTAAAACCTATGTATGTAAGTTCTCGCCTAGAATATCCGAGATAGGTAGTTCGACACGAACTAAAACGTCGTGGGATCTCAAGTACATTAGATATCGAAGTTGCGAGCGGGTCCAACTAATTCCTGGAGAGGCACTAATTGAATACGAATAGGCGAATCCCGACTCACTTCTAAGAGCCTTGAAACAGTGCCTTTAGTCGTAGGCATTTCTCAGTTTCATCGTACGCCTTAAAAAGGCCCGAGGCAATGATGAATTCCATATGTGCAGAAAGGAAACAGTTGTAAGAGTATGAACCAACCTTGTTTCTATTATCCTGGTTATCTGCTTGTTTTGCACAGCCCTATTTATGTAGTAATAGATACAGCGCCCTTTTGCTATTGGTATGACTTCAAGGTTCCATCGGTTGTATTGTTAAGCTCAACGCCCTCCGCTATAGATAATGTAGACGTAAGACAAAAAAAAAAATAAAGAAAAAGAGAAAAGTGCCTAGGGGTTCAATGGTGTTACACACACACTCTAGACTTTGAGTCCTAGTGACCAAAGCATTGTCCATATTGAGCTGAATCCTTGTCTTCCGCAGTAATACCCAGGTATTGTTACATGTCTTCCACCAGCCACTGTTGCATCAGCTCGTCAACATCAGCCGCCGTGCTCGGCCCCATAAAGTCAATCGTCGTCATAAAGGTCGGCGAATAGTCCAGGTGGAACGCCGTCCCTTGAGACACAAATTGGTCGGCGTTCTCACCATCCCTACCGGCCATTTGTTGGTCATCGCCTTGGTCCCCGGCATGGCTCTTTCGCGCAATGGAAATAATCCCAAAATAAGGTATCGTAAAGTGAAACTTGTCGCCTTGTAGTGTCTTTGGGTCCTTTTCAATTGTTTGGAGGAGCTTCAAAACGTCGCGCGCCTGCAGAGCGACTCTGTCGTCAAATTGCTCAACCGCTGCATCCAGAACCCCGATAACATCGGCGACCAAACCCCAGTCTCTTTCTGTACGACCAGATAGGGCCTCCATCTCGACAGCCGGCGACCGTAGAAACATGTTGAAGATGAGAATCACAGCGGCTGTAAATGCCTGGAAATTGGTCATGCAGCATGAGAACATACCAAACGTTGTTCGTAGTGGGAGATAGACTTTAATGAGTTGTCGCGCGGCTTTGAGACACGCAATCCTGCCGTATTCGGTCTGTCGTTCCTCTGCTGCGTCCAGCATAAACGGCAAGTGATTGGACATTTCGAGCTGGTGGTGCCACAGTTGAATGTTGTATCGAGCATAGAGTATCTCCATTGCTTCTGCCTGTGTTTCTGAGAGTCTGTCAAAGGGATGCCACCACGATTGCGGTACAGACGTGGCCAAATTCAGAAGTGCATTGTCAATGGACTGCGTCAAAGACATCGCTAGTCTTGAAGAGCTCTGTTCTCTTTCTATCAAGAGTGCAGCGATGCGGTCGAGTTGTGCAAGATAAAAGGCATCTAGCTTGTGTTCATCTAAATGCTGCATGAGTTTGAGATTACTTGGAGCAAGAGGTTCATTTGTATCAACCACTCCGCACGGAAATCCAAGAATCTGGGAGAGGTGTCGGTCGTAGTGGATGATGTGAGGCCACAGCTCTGCCATTTTGACTTCTTCGCTATTACTATTATCGTCAATATCTTGGTCGTAAATCATATGGAGATTCATTAATTGTGCGATTGCCAACGCTCGTCGGTTGTTGAGCCATGATCGACGGGGTCTACCCGAGTTAACAAAGTAGATGGAAAGAAGTAAGAGGCATTCAAGCCCCTCTGACGTGGCGATGATTTCGTCATCGGAGGTAACCAAGGAGATAATAATCGATGCCAGAGATTCCATGTATTCATTTCTTGGCGACGGCAGCTGGAGTTGCGTGGTGTCGACATGCTGAGGCAGCTGCTGTAGGCACATAACAATGCACATTAAAGCTCTCGCTATGGCCGTGGGGTGGCTAAGGGTTGATGATTCGAGTGGCATCGTTTTGAGTAGCGAAAATTTATTTGACTGCTTAAGAGATGGAAGAGGGCGAAGAAGTTGGCAGATCCAAGGTGAGCTTTGACTATCCAGGAATTCGATGGCGGCGCGAGACGGCATCATTTCTAGCAGTAGGCGTGAGACTCTCTTCAGTTTCGGCCACATCCCCGTGTCGTTAGATGTAGTTGATGGGCTTGTATCCAGAGCTATGGTTGAAGCATCTGTCGAACACGTCTCCTTTCTACCTATCTCTGACATAAACTGAAGAGCGAGAAACCGTTTAGTAGACAATTTCCATAATAATAATGAAACAAAAAAAAATAGTGAGCTTATTCTTACAGATGTACTCTGGAAGACGGAGATAACGGCAGAGCTTGATGAAGGAACCGAAATATTGGATGTCGTATTAACAACATCGATTCCAGTACTGTCATCGATTGTTGTCGGGCGTCCTGGAGACTCTTCTGTATGGCTCTGCCTACTTACAGAGTCTAATTTCTCAAGGACTTGTTCTAGTAAGTTCTCAACACGCATTATCCTGCTCTCCATGCTCTGGGCGCGCGAAGCATCGCCCGTCTCATCTTGGAACCGTTGACTGATGCATGTAGATCCATGGGAGATACACCAATTGCAGAAGCTTGTGTTACCAGAAGGGAATGTGCACCTAATCTTTCGGCGTTTGCCTGAACAGTATCTCATCAATTAGAAGTCAGAAAAGACAAATCGCAGGGGTGCCGAGAATTCGGTCGGCGTTCCGTTTATTGAGACTTACATTCCCAGCAGCTGCGTGTCCCTTTACGGACCTTCCGGAGCTGAGGCGGTGACATTGCATTAGTCGGTTTTTGCTGTCTTGACGGCCGAATCATTGCTGAAGAGTGCCGTCCGTGTATGAATTGGTTCGAATAGGTTTTAGCTTTTGATGAGTTGATCAAAGCCGGAAAGTCAAGTTCTCCACGTTCGAGCTTTGAAGCGTTCAACCATTACTTATCGCGTTAAAGCCAACCGTTAGCTTAGGCTTAGGCTTAGGCTTAGCTGGAAGTTTCTGTGTGAGGCTAGGGAGCATTGAACATTGGAACCGCCCCCACCACTATGAGTGCCCGAGATGTCTGGATCACTAATACGCAGCGCAATCAACGACCTAAGCAGCTGATATCACTCGTTGCAGGTAAGAAGTACGAACTGGGTCCACATGTCTGTACTATTAGTAGGGAGAACGGACATATAATGGGAGAACCAGCATGTCAGAAAACAACCCTGAGAGCTGCGTCGAGTTTCCTTGCGGACAAGGAAGGCCCTGAAAGGTAAGATGGCCCGCGCCACAGTTTAATTGTGCGGACACTGATACGGAGTATATACAGGTATTTATTTTGTCGGTTGGCACAACTCCGAGCTCAATGGATGATTTCTCGTATTACTCTTACTAATAGGTAGCTCCCATGTATTATCCCAAATCGGAGTCAACCAACTAGACCGCGTGCAATTGAATAAGCATGATCCCTTGTTGAAGTACATAAGGCAGACCTGCGCTACACTTGACTCGGGGTAATAGTATTCTATAGTATCAATATCGATGTACATGGCTCACTCCTACCATGGCACTCTGATCATGTTTGAAATGTAAAAATAGCCTATTAGGGCAGAAGCTTGATCAACTCTCGCTCAATAGCAGCTTCCAGACCTTCCGGCGGCTTCATCCCCAACTTCTCGTTCATAACCACGCCCTCATCGTCAAAGTTGCCTCCAGTATTGTAGATGGCCTTGCTAAGTATATACCCCAATTTGCTTGTATCACCCTGGGCCAGCGCATTCCGCGCCTCGACAACCTTTTCCTCTAGATCGACATCAATCTGCTTCCATTCAACCGTATCTAAGCCCCGTGCACTCTCGATACGCGCCGTAACCGCAATAAGAGACTTCAGTATCTCGTCTTGGCTAGCATTGAACGATCTGATGCGCACGTATTGGTTCGTAACAATGGGGGAGTTTTGCGGAAGCAGAACGCGGGCCACCGCCTCGCCAACCGTAGATAAATTCGACCAGCTAAAGCGGTGACTGTGATATCCGGGTTGGTGGAGTTCTGCCGCACGGGCCGGGAGATTAAAAGAGAAGAATCCGTTGTCGAGACTCCTATTCGAACAGAGTCGTGTTAGTCAGATATTAATATGTTCCTCTTCGCGCCGCCGGGCGTTGAAAAGAATCTTGTGGAGGGAAGCGATACGAAGCAGAAGTATACAACGGAAGCCCTTACCAGTCAAAAAAGAATCCTGTAATAATCGCTGTCCAAGAAATCTTGTCCTGGATAGACCGGAGATACTGTATAATCTGCGGTTTCATGCGAAGAAAAGTCATGATCTCGACTGCTTTTTCCTTTGATGTGTCAATCCCGAACTCGGCCGGGATAAATCGCTTGACCCCTGCCTCGACGGCAGCGTCAATGATGTTCTTTTGCTCCTCGAAATCGGGCATCGTAATGGTATTGATAACTGCATCTTGGCCCCTGAACGCCGATACGAGGGAAGCCCTAGAGTAGTCGGTGCGAAAGAGGCTGACCTCGGGGGGAGGCTTGGCAGTTGAAGAAGCGCGAACCAGAGCAGAGACAGAAAACCCGTGTTCCAGTAATGATGAAATTACGATAGGATTCAATCTCCCTCCAGCCTGCAAAAAGCCCTGTTAGAAGGTATTCGATATGGTCTGTTAGACTTAGTAGATATGAGGAAATCATACCCCAATGACCATGACATTTTTTATTTCGCTCATATTGACAAATTAGTGGATTATCCAATTATATTCAAATTTCACATGTCTCTTATACACCAATTACTTCTTTTTCATTATCTCCCAGGCCCTTTTAATTCTCAAGCTGTTGTTGTGTCGTATTCTCTAAGCATTGGAATTCGGCCGAGCTCGGCGGAACAACGATCGCACTATGGAGACGCCTCATTTCACAAACTAGCACTCAGCTGCGATGGTCTCACTTCCCATTTCGGATACGCTGAACATTCGGCCGAAGCCCGGTCGAGGATATGCTTCCATGACCACAAACCATGTAGAAGCACAAGTATATAATTACGACTACAGTAACGAGCAATACATTTAAATAATAAAAACAGCATCTCGTATCCAACTTTTATAACGACCACAACTCTACGTTCCAAACTCAGTCGCTATGAGCTCTACACTATATATGATTGCCTTCATTAAGCGTAGGCCTGATCTTACAGAAGAACAATTCTACAACCACTGGAGAAATATTCATGCACCCAAAATTGCGTACTGGGCCAAGAAGAATGGTATCATCGGGTACACGCAGGTAAGCTATCTCATCAAAAGGATCTCCGGCCAAATAGCCCGTCTGACATCATCTAGATTCACACCCCCAGTTCCCTGCGCCAGCCCTTGAAGGAGATGCCACTCCCCCTCAACATCATGGAACATGACGGTGCCGTGATATGGGAGATTCCGAGCTTGGAGCATTATATAAATGCTTTTAAAGATCCTTACTATGCTAGTGATATTGCGCCGGATGAGGACAACTTTCTTGACAAGAGTAAAGAAGTGGCAACGATAACATTGGGCAATTTTCACAACATTGTCGCAGGGGCTGAACCTCTTATCGATTACTCGGAGTCTGAACGATCGAAAACAGAGTAGAAGATAAGCATACTGTAACTACATTGCAAAAGTAGACAAGCGACAAGCAGATCAACTTTATATAAATCATATTCGCGAAATGTTTACGGCCCTTCATGTCTACTAGCACATTGCAGTTACATGGACAGTGAATTTCGCCGAATGGCAGCATAATATTGAGAAGAAAGCTACAGTCGATACCTGAAACCAACCGTCTTCCAGTCCGTCACATCCTCGTAATCTTCCGGCCTCAATTGGATCTCCGTCACTGCCTCAGCAACATCTTTGCCGTCCAATACATCAGACACTTTACCATCAGCCACCGCGCCAGCCGAGCCGGCGTTTCCAACAAAGCCTTCTTCCCTCGTACGCTTCGCATTCACCCACTGCAGATAGAACCTCAAAGTAATAGCCAAGGCAATCACGATGCAATAGCAGATCATGATTGTCTTGAAAGCCGTCTTATATGTCGGAGCTTCCGATGCGCGAAAGAATTGAGGGCCAGAGATGTTGCCGGCACAGTACGCTAGGAAGAGCATAGCCGTAACAGTCATCTTCTTGGTGACGCCGCGGTAGTTGGACTGGACAAGGGCCATTGTGAGAGGCATAGCCGCGGGCCCGGGAGACAGAAGGAAGTAGGCAAACAGCTGAACACCATGAGGCACGCTATCACGGCGGTAGATGACGGCCGCACCGACAACACATGGAATGAGGATAAGGACAATGAGTAAACAGTTTAGGGTTCGATAACGGCCTGCAAGCCATCCGGAGCCCGCAATGATGCCTGCTGTAAGCACAGAGTAAGGGATGTTGATGAGAGTGGACTGCAGTGAGGTGAAGTTGAAGGAGCCGATGATGATGTTGGAGAAGCTTTGAGTGCCGCTATTGGGCATCTGGCCGACGATTGTAATGAGAAAGATGAGCCACGTCTTAGGGTCGATGAGACATTCGATAAACTGATCCCATCTCCACCGTGAATTCTCTGTAGCCCCCGTGCCGGCAATGACTGTGCGATCAGCTGCAATCTGGCGCTCCTCAGGCGTCAGGAATTTGGCCTTGGAGATGCTGTCCGGGAGAAAGAAGAACATGGGGATGGCCCAGAGGAATGTCGCAACGCCGAGGGTGATGTACATCCACCGCCACGGATGCACATTATCTTTGACATGTCCCAGGCCAAAGGCAATCAAGCTGGACACGATGCCACCGATGGAGTTGCCGGCAAACCAAATGCCCACGCGCGTCGGCATCTCGTCTCGAGTGTACCAGGTCGACGTCAGAAACATGAAAGCTGGCGTGATGGTGGCCTCTGCCATTCCCAGCAGAAATCGCACGGCCATGAGGCCGCCAAAGTTGGTGCATGCTGCTGTCAGACCAACAACGGCGCCCCATACGAGGGTGTTGAAGGTGAGATACTTGGCGGTGGGGAGACGGGCGATGAGGATAGTGGTGGGATACTCCCAGATGAGATAGCCAAAGTAGAAGATGCTGCTAACCCAGCTGTACTGCTGTCCTACAAGATGCTGCAATGGCAAACATTAATGTGTTAGGTATATACATATATGTAGTTGTAGTGGGTGTTATAATTGGTGTCTTACCGTATCATCGCGCAGACCAAACACAGCGGCGCTCGACAGGATGACCTTGTCCATAAAGTTGAGCATATAAGTAACAAACAGCAGAGGAATTATAACTCGGTCAATCTTCTTCACCACGCGACGTGCAATGGCGGCATCCGCGCCCGTCTCCATGCGAGACGCTTCCTGAGCTGAAGAAGTCATCTCGGCGTCTTCGTCAATGGGGCTGCCCAGTAACGGCTCAGTTTCACGAGATGCGCAATCATATTGGCCGCTCATTGAATGCGCGTAACCTTTATGTATATATGTATGTGCATATGCAGCCAGTCGATCTCTGGAAGACGCCGTCCTCCTATCGCACCGCGTTTCCCCTCACGCTTATCTTGGAATGCGGCGAGATAGCACAAGATACGGTATGCAGGAGTTTTGTCTCCCGAGATCGGCCATTCGCCGAGATGAGGGGAGACTATGGCCGGTTAAAAGGCTAGACGCACCCACTTCTCGTGTCTCAATGGTCTCGTGCCAGGAACTTCGAACGATCGGGGAAGGGAAACTAAACTGAGAGAGACGATGCTATGAGAATCTCTTAGCTCTGGTTGAAAATTCTAGGCCGATAGATAAAAAGGTGGCGGTTTGAAGGTCAAGCTTACGCCGTCGGATTCGCGATTTACACAGTAGCCTCAGTCCGCTTACTGCCCATGTGGAGCTCTGATTCAAGTTATCACGGAAACGCCCAATGAAGATCTCTCAACCGCTGGGAACTCTCGAGATATAGCCATGATATCCACGCCTTGACTTCTCCGGGGATAGTTTGGGATGAAATACTGAAAAGTTGGCCGATGAAGACGATAAGCATCATCCGGAGACTCACCGAGAGCGCCAACAATTCGCAGCTGCATATGTTCTACCTAGGCTTCTCTTGTCGTCTCTGTTCCTGTGCTATTACAAGGTGTCGCACCGAATTAGTTTGCCATGAACGGGCTTGCAGTCTCCCCATTCATTGCCTCTCTTCCCAAGGTTGAGCTTCACATTCACATCGAAGGCACGCTTCAGCCAGCTCTGCGATGGAAACTGGCCCAGCGCAACAACATTCCGTTGCGCTTCAAATCCCAGGAATACCACACCTATGAAGAGCTCCTGGATTCGTACAACGTTACCTATAACCATCGCCCGGAACTCGGTGGCCGCAAAGATGTACCGACATTTCTAGAGGCATATTTTGCGGGATGTGAGGTTCTGCTCACAGAAGATGACTTTTATGATCTCGCCATGGATTATCTGGCGCGATGTCGCGAGATGAATGTTCGCTATGTTGAACCGTTTTTCGACATCCAGGCACATACACGTCGTGCCGTCCCTGCAGAGCATGTGTTGAACGGCTATTTGCGAGCACAGCGCGACGGCGCATCCAGATACGGAGTGCGATCCAACTGGATTTTCTGCTTCTTGCGAGATGAGTCTGTCGAAGACGGTGAAGCCGCATATCAAACAGCCCTGCCGTGGGCCAAGTCCGGACATGGTCTGTTCCATGCGGTTGGCCTTGCCAGCAACGCCTATGAACGGCCTCCGATATTGTTCAAGAAAGCATTTGAGCGAGCTCAAGCAGATGGCCTTCACATCACAACGCATTGCGACTTTGGACAAAAGGACACGCACGAACATATTCGCCAGGCCATTTTTGACGTGCAAGTAGAGAGGATTGACCACGGCCTTGATGTGCTCGACCGAGATGAGCTGATCGCCGGTCTTGTCGACCAAAATGTCGGCTTGACTCTCTGTCCACACGCCTATCACCGACGCACCGCAACCGAGATTCTCTTTCCAAAGCTACGAGAGCTGCTTGACAGAGGGGTCAAGTTCTGTATTAATAGTGACGATCCCGTGTACATGCACGATGTCTGGATCGACGGCAACATGGAAAAGGCGTATCACTATGGAGGGTTGACGAAGCAAGAGATGGTGCAGCTGGCGAGGAATGCGGTCGACATGTGCTGGGCGGATGAGGCTGTGAAAAAGGACATATATGATGAGTTGGATCAGGTAGATGTGAGATGAGAGACCGTCTAATGATTGTGTCAACAACAATTAAGATGTTGCCAATACGGCTTTGCGTTGACGGATGTAACGGAGCAATTGGTGTTATGGTGATGCAAAAGTGCTGTGTAAGCTAACCTTGAAGATAAATAATACATTGGTTCCTCGGATATGATGCTCAGGAACCTTTGAAGTTGCCCACGATTATAAATCGTTTAGAAAATGCCTAAACAATAGGGGAACAATTTTGTCCAGCGTTCGCAGATAGGCCCTTAGAGCGGTAAACCCGCGAAAACGGTCATTCTCGCGAATAAGCCAGCGTCAGCAATCAAGTCTTTGTATTCAGAAAAGGCCGTAAATGCTTCTAGTGTCAAATATCTAAGCATAACTCGACGCCTCGAAACGGTATAGCAGAAAGACATGGGGTTATAGTCCGCGTAATAACATAACGGCATTCGGTCTACCGAATGCCCGGGAACGAGTAGTAAGACAAGCTGCATGTGTACATAGGGTACCCCTGAAACCCAAACATGTACATGTACAGTTTCCCTTTGTAACTAACAATTTGCCTTTGCAGTTGATTTTGACAGTTAATTTTTACAATTTTTTTTTCTTTTTGCTGTTGCAGCTGGTTTTTGCAGCCGATTTTTGCTGTTGCAGCCAGTCTTTTACTACCTTTTACACCGACTTTCCACCTTCACAAACAACCAGCCTTAATTTGATAATAGCTTTTACAATCAATTCAATACTTGTTTCAACAACTTTTACACCAGCCCTTCCAGCAGCTTTTACAATAGCTTTTACACCAGCTTTTATAGTATATAGCTATTAAAAGAGCTGCTACAGCAGCTTTTTGTAATTTGTATAGGATAGTAGTTATCTATAGGTATAAGAGGAAAGCTGTACATATACATGTTTGTGTTTCAGGGGTACCCTATGTACAGCTTAACCATACACTCTCCGGGAACTAACGATGCTCTATTAACCGATTGGACTATTTTGTTCCTAGATATGTACGTAGATATGCAAGCCAAGTTTCATCAGATCAAATCTGCCGAACATTAATGTCCGAAGTCCGAGACGGACCAACTTATACAGCGACCATGAGGGAGTCAACGATCTAATTCCTCTTACTTGATTATTCTCATGCTGCAATGAATGCTTAGAAATCTTCTGCTTTCTTGGCTCAACTCTGATGCTACCCCTTTTAACGACGACGGAAGCTCATTACGCCGTCAACATGCAAGATCTCGGCACTTGTATCCGGTTAGAGCAGTATTGCGGGCAGCAGCAGGCATAGGGATTGGGCAGGAATGGTCCGTCTCGAACCCGAGATATTTGCCGGGCTTCTATAGCTTCTTACAACTACCGACATATACATGTATATATATATCAAGTAACAATACAGGCAATCAATAGCATTCTTTTCTCTTGCTCTGTAACTCAGCTTGGTATTCGCACTTGATCGATATCATCATCATGCACTCCAGCCTCTTTTTCACATTTTCAACATTGATTGCTTCAGTGGCGACTAGCGACGTCATAAATCCCAGAGACGAAAGTCCTTTCACAACAGTTAAGGACAATCGCCTCGTGTATCAGTTCACCAATGGGACAACGATCGAAAACATTGCCGTCCGCTCCAGTGGAAGTCTCCTCGTCACCTTAAGTAGCCAGCCCGAGCTATATGAAGTCGATCCATTCAACCCAGAGAGTCCAAAGCTGGTCCATCACTTCTCTGGGTACCTAGCTCTTGTAGGCATAACAGAAGTGTCTCCAGATGTTTTCACACTCATTGCAAGCAACTTCTCCGCTGGAACTGCTGTCTCTCCAGGGTCGTGGGCGGTCTGGCAGGTGGCTTTTGACGACGAGCAGACCGAAATCTCAAAGATTACCGACCTTCCTGGAGTTGAGTTTCCGAATGGCATGACTACCCTGGAAACCACCCCCAATACCGTCCTTATTGCCGATTCAGCTGCGGGTGTCGTCTACAGTGTAAACACGCTCACTGGAGAACACCAGGTGGTGCTTGAGGACGAAACATTCAAGGCTGCGCCGGGATCTCCGCAACCTATCGGCGTCAACGGAATCCGATATCTCGACCCTTACGTCTATTACACAAACTCCTTTGGTCCTCTCTTCGGACGCGTGCCCGTCAACGGATCTGGAAACGCCGTCGGAGAATACGAGGTGATTCTTACAGGAATTATCGGTGACGACTTCGCAATTACGCCCCAAGCAGCATATGTCGCTGGCAACCCAACGAACGTGGTCACCGAGGTGAAGCTAGACGGCGAAAGCAAAGTTATCGCTGGAAACATCAACTCAAGCCTCGTTGCGGGAGCTACTTCAGCCCATTTTGGCAGGACGGCTCAAGATAGTAATGTACTTTACGTTACCACCACCGGCACCGTCAATGCAACGTTCACTGAAGGTGGAAAGATTGTGGCTTTGGATATTGAATGAGTTAATTGTTGGCTCGAGTGGCTCTTGAGTCCAGGGGATCTTGCGGACTTTTCTTCTCTTTTTGGTTGGAGGATCTTTATATTAGCCATCTCACTAATTACCTAGAAAGTGACGGGGACAAAGGATTAACAGATTTCATTGTCAAGGAAGCTGGTAGAAATGACTAGCTCATGATAGATCCGTGTTCAATATAGACTATTATGCAAACAACTGAGATATAATTGGAATGAGGTATTCACTATCTTCACTTACCCCACTACACGCAGCAGACCGCAACATCGACCCTTGGGTGGGGTTAAAAATGCTGTGAAAGGTTTGCACGGCAACCTATAACAAGCGAAGATTATGATCCACTGTTGGAAAAGATCATTCATGAGGCTTGTTCTCTTAGTAGAGTGGGACGATAATCCAGAGTTCATCGATATATTGTAAAAACTTTATACACATTTATATGGAGTACTCCTCTTTAAGCGGAAAACTTCGCTATGTACAGTAATATTTTTCTCTCAACAGCTCAACCATCAATTCAACTTCAACTGTTTAGTGGTATCTGCTGATGGCATTCAGATATGCCTGGCCCGACTGGGACAGAGTTCCATCACTCTTCACGGGAGGCCAAGCAGTTCCCAAGCCGAGACCATCAGTGTACGCATACGCAAGAATATGCGGGTTGGCCTCGAACAAATCCACAATGTCGCTGATCCACTGGTTGATCTGGTTCTGATCCGTGCAAGGCGTAAAGTTGTTTTGGTCAAAGACGCAGGCAAACTCCGTCACCCAAATCGGCTTCTGGTACGTGTTCCAGTAATAGTCAATGTCGGCCTGCACGCCCGCCATATCTGGCTTGAAGATGTGAATAGAGGTAAAGTCCCAGCTCCTGGCGAGCGACTGTTGGTTGAACTGCTTGAGCCACGACTCGTCTTTCTGGCGGCACATGGCTGGGCTGCCGAGCAGGGCTCCCTTCTGGCCCATAGGAGCAATCAAGCTATTCCACAAGCTGACTCCTCTGTTGACGTCGATGTCTGCGGAAATGTCGGCTCCAGAGCAGTCCGGTTCATTGAAACCCATAACGTAGGCTGGCGTGGTACTGAGTTGTTGGAACTGCTGCAGTCTCTGGGCGTCCTTCTGCCCATTGTTGCCACCACCCCAAAGCATGGAGACGGGAACAAGGCCGGCGCCTTTGGGGCTTGAGGGAGCTGGTGTCCAGTCATGCCACCAACTCAAGTGATCTTTCCAGAAGGCCAGAGCAGTATCACCTGCCGATCCAGCTTTTCGGCCATTAGGAGTCAAGGGATGCTGGGCCATGACGCCGGCGGAGGCTCCCAGCCAGAGGACGTAACTTTTCAGAGACATTGTGTGTTGTATGTCCTAATTGTAAACTGGAGTGTGTTTCAGTCAATGTGATCTCCAAAAAGACGACAAGGTGCATGTTGTTTCGACGAGACAAATGGCTTACTTATATAACAATATGCGATCACGAGTGCCGGACCTCGCGGCAGTAAGCTGACCACTACGTAAAAGTACGAGATGCAAGTAATGCTAGCATAGGCAGCAGTTCTCGATCCGGCAGTTGTGTTTCCAATTGCATGGATTAAAGAAACTAATCACCTCGTAACTCGAAGTCCGGATACACCCACTTTGCACTTGGCAGCAGAATGTGGGGGGTCAGAGGTAAGAAACGAAAAAGCGTAATTGAGAAAACAATGTCAGCATTCTATGAGATGGATACATCTCAACGCCAACAAAGGTTGCAGTGCCTTCATCAAGGAGAACGCTCTTAGCTTCATAGATGAAACATGATTCAGCATGATGTTATTCGCACATACCGGCAATTCGTATAAAGAAAACTGGAACCCCCGGTCATCGCTCTCGTCCGATGAAGAGCCCACTTTCATCTGTATCTGACATGTTCATGTCAATAAGGACCTGAGAAGTGGAGAGTCGGCGTTTTTGTATAAACCCGGCGCCCATCATCTACAACTTGAACTGGGGGGCTAAAGCCGACCGCCAGTTGACATGTTTCCCGATCAAAGCGCAATGTGGAAATGCCGAGTACCGTCGTTTTAGGAACTAACAATACAAGGAGATGTGCTGTACAAACGCGTGTACGATCAACATGGAACTCAGGGGCCGTCAGCACGGGTCCATTTTCTTGGCGTTACCATAAAGAGAAGCTTGTTTTTAGAGATCGGCATTCGGTCCGAATGAAGTTGCTCATGTAAGAACAATACTAAGCGGACAAGCAGAGCGCAGTTGCGTGACGGTTTAAAGGTTCTGTATGCTGTAAGAGTCCCAAACAACTTCATCAACAGTGTCTTGACACAACTATGTGATCCCAGTACGCGTAAATAATGTCAGTGTTGGAGTATGAGCCAGATACAAGTCTCGCATGAAGATTTCTAGTACTTGTATCGAATAAACAATGCGATCGACAGTTCAAGCCAACACTCCGCGGCTGCTTCGGGCCTTCCCAGCATTGTCGTATATGCGAAAGCCGTTATTGAGTCTCTTTAATTACTAGAGCCCGTTTGAAGAAGATCGACAACTGTTGATCGACACTCAAGGAACCATCTTGGTAGCATGTTAGTTGTCTCGCAAGTAGTATAAAAACATGTAAAAGTCAACAGTTTTGAGAAGCTCTTCAGGCCATCTCTTGTCTCTTTTAGACAGTTGATACAATTGCCCTTCTTCAAGATGCTATCCGCAATTGCCATTTCGATGCTTTTGGCCTCTGCCAATGCTTGGCTTCCCGGCAGCGACAAGATCCGCGGTGTCAACCTCGGCTCCCAGTTCATCATCGAACCATGGATGGCCTCTGATGAGTTCTCCAGCATGGGTTGCGGTGGTCTCAACGATGAGTGGTCTTGTGTCCAAAAGCTTGGCCAAGACGCCGCCGATGCCGCGTTCCAGAAGCACTGGGACACTTGGATCACGCAGGACGACATTAGCCAGATCAAGAGTCTGGGTCTCAACACCGTCCGCATCCCCGTTGGCTTCTGGATCCGTGAAGATCTTGTCCAAGAAGGAGAGTTCTTTCCTCGTGGAGGCATCACATACCTCGACCGCCTGGTCGGTTGGTGTAACGATGCCGGCATCTATGTCATTATGGATCTTCACGGAGGTCCAGGAGCGCAGTTTCCGAACCAGCAGTATACCGGTCATGTAAGTGGAAGGGCTCAATCATTGTGTCGGCTCTTGTCATCTCTAACTAACAACGTTATCATCAGGGAGTCTCTCAGCCAGGTTTCTACACTCAAGACAACTACGGAAGAGCAGCCGACTTCCTGGAGTGGATGACTGAGCGTATCCATACCAACGCAACATACGCTTCCGTCGGCATGCTTGAAGTCATCAACGAACCTGTTCACTCGGGCGACTACCCCAGCCAGGCGGCCGACATGGTCAATACCTACTATCCTCTTGCCTGGAACCGCATCCGTGACACGGAGAGCCGCCTGGGAGTCTCTGATGACAAGCGTCTCCACATCCAGTTCATGGTTCGTAGCCCTTCTTCATGCCAACAACTTTCTGTCTTTGACTGTTATCATTCTACACGTAATTAAGAAACTGACATGAAAATAACAAACAGGACGCCTCCTGGGGCTCCGGTGACCCAACTAGTGCCCTCCCCAGCACTGACTTCGCCGCCTTCGACGACCACCGTTACCTCAAATGGGACACCAGCGTCACTGCCACCAAAGACGGTTATATCAACGCCGCCTGCAGTGACCAACGCCAGGCTGACGCCATCGTCGGCGAGTGGTCCATCTCCGTTGCCGATTCTGTCCAAGATAACTCCGAGCTCGGTATCCGTGACCGTACCGACCAGGCCGGCTGGTATCAGCAATTCTGGGCCGCCCAGGTACAGGCCTTTGAGAAATCTGCCGGCTGGGTCTTTTGGACATGGAAATGCAACTGGATTGCAGGCTATGATGACTGGAGATGGTGTTATCAAAGCGCGGTTGCTGCCGGAGCTATTCCAAAGGATGCTGGCAGTGCGGCGAGCCTCAGCCCTTGCTAAGGGGGTTTAGGATATGGTTGTCTTATATCTACTATATCTACTCTGCATGTAGATTTCACTGTCATATAGTAACTTCTTGTGAGTAAACGTATATATAAGAAAGTAAATAAATGGTTGAAGAATTTGTATTGGTCTGATATCTGTGTTGCTCTGAAAGCCTGAGCATACGCGACTTTACGAATCACGAAGCGCAACCCATTCAACCAATCCCAATATCGAATAGTCAAAACTGCATCAAATAAATGAAGTACTAATCTCCATTTTCGCAAATCCACCTATCCATTCCGTTTTTCCCGTCTTTCCATCATCGCAACCAATTCTCCTCCCTCACCCCACAAGACAGGCGATGAGACCAGCTGAAGTCGTGAAGAGAGCAAAATAACAATTGTTCTCTCCGAGAACTCTTCTAGTTATGGTACTCTTCGCAGAACTGGCACCTGTCGTTATTTCCTTTTTCAACTACCCGTGGGCAGCCGCAGATACACGCGCAGACATGCATTTTGATGTGTTGAAGGTTGAAAGAGTTGAAGTACAAATAACGTTTTTTAACCACAAAGGGTATGAAGTTTGAGAGCTTTTGTTTTTGAAGGAGCGCGTGTTGTTTTTGTCGTTGTAATTCTTCAACTCCAATAATGGTTTCGTGCACACACATATATAGATCTAATACATTTGTGAGTCAAGCCAAGTCGAGCCTATTCTTGGCATACATTCAGCAGCTAATAACAAACGTTTGTCAAAGTCATTGGATTGTTCTAGACTATCAACTCCGTTATACGTAAAAAAGGAAGAGGACAAAGGCCAACCATCCATGCGGCATTCCGCGACCTGGCCAGCCAGTGTCAGTGATTCGCTGCTCCTTGCCCAGTGCGTCTTTGCATAACTGCAATCTGAGAAAACAACCACATAACACTTTCATAATGATTAAAAGCATCCTACATTAAGACGCGGAAATCTCACGTCAAAACCCCACGTTGCGTAAGCGCACATTCTGCAGCGCATCACAACAACGCCGCATTCCTAGCAGCATCTTGGCAAAACCAACCGTGCCGTTCCACAAAGACAGCGTGTTTCTTTCCCCTCCTCCTCCTTATGAAGCTTCATTTCGCACAATACTCTCACTACCCAAAACCGCATACCAAAAGATGTTTCGTTGTGCCTTGACCTCACTATCACGTTTCGCTTTCTCGGAAAGCTGGGGTCCCTGAAGATCTTGCAGGAAGCGTCCAACAAAGCTGCCGACGAACGGCTTGGCGTACAGATTGTAAATCATCTGGGACTCTAAACTCCTCTGTCCAGGCGGCTCAGTCGTCGCAAAGAACCGCAGCGCAAGGGCCATGGGAAAGAGGCCCGAAGCGCCCTGCATGGCACCCGCAGAAGGCCCATACAAAAGGGGAACCGCGTGCGCGATTTTGCGAGCAAAAGTTCCCGGATTAAGCATTCTCACCCGCGGGACTTCCTCGCACAGTCCTGGCGCACTGGATGTTTCTTCTGGAGAGGTGGCTGGGGTCGACACGGGAGCAGACGAAGCTGGAGAGCCGCTGAGAGACGGGACAGAGTCGGTGCCCGGGCTCGCAGACGCCGCCGCATAAGCCATGTTCATCATCCCAAGGGTGCTATACAGTATGAGGCGAGCACCCCAGTACACGCTCGAAAGATAGACGAGCGAGAATTCCGTGTCGTCCTTGGGCTCGGGCAGAGGAGAGCCGACCACGTTGTAGTCGAACTGGTGGAGATCGGCGCCCATTTCCTGTTCCCAAATATCCAGGCTGTTTGAAATGTGTTCGCAGTTTAACATGGCAATCTGGCGAAGCTCGTCGGCACGATCAGGGTCTTGACAGGCGCGGAGATTGTCGTAGCTGACCAGCATGAAGGGGATGTCTTCCATGATGTCCATCAACTTGTCTTTGACCGACTTGGGAATGGTGCGCCATGGAACGGTGCGCCATTCAGGTGAATGAAGCGGTGATTGAGTTCGCCTTCCAATACACAACATGACCTATTGAAGTTTAGCTATGGCTCCTACG